>CM019693.1:45886750-45910421 GCA_009760885.1 Achatina immaculata | reverse complement strand
GGCTGTACAGATGGAAGGAAAGAACATGAAAGTATAAGTCACAAGGAACTAAAGAGTGAGAAAGTATGAGATGCATGGATGTGTAAGGAGTGGAAAGAAAGCAGTGACCCGGTTTTGATTGAAAATCCCACTGGCCAGAGACGGGTTTTTTATGTTTATGTTTGTCTGTGTGGACGTTCTGCCACAGTCACCAAGGCAGAAATGTTGAAATGCGCTGAGGGCATTATTCTTACTGATAGGCGTATCACTACTCAACAACTGGCCTTAAAGGTGTCATCCAGCAACAGTAGTGCAAATGCAGTTATAAAAGCGCTCGGATTTTCTAAGGTTTGGGCAAGATGGGATCCTCGAAGTCTCACAAATGATCATCAATTGCAAAGGAAATCAATTTCTTCTGAATTGTTTGAGCGTTTCAATGCTGAGGGAGAGAATTTTTGTGGCTAAGATCGTAACAGCTGACCAAACCTGGTCACATCATTATGAACCTGAGGCAAAAAGACAGTCAATGGAGTGGCATCATCCGCAATCAGCACGAAGGAAGTAATTCAAGACAACTCCTTCAGCAGGAAAGGTCATGATCACTGTCTTTTGGGACATTGAAGGTGTGATTCTTGTGGATGTTATGTCAAGAGGAGAGACAATCAATTCGCAAGCTTACATAAGACATTGAAAAAACTCATCAACGTTTTCGCAGAGTTCGGCCACTCAAAAATCTAGCAAACCTGCTTCTCCTTCACGACAATGCACACCCTCACACAAGTCTGGCAACTCGGAAAACAATCACAAAACTGGGTGGGACTGCACTACCCCATCCACCCTATAGTCCCGATTTGGCACCCTCTGATTTCCATCTTTTTGGTCCATTAAATATGCACTTCAAGGGGTAAGATTTGAAGATGACGAAGGAGTGATTCATGCAGCGAAACAATAGCTAGATAATCAAGAGAAAATCTGCTACGGGCTAGGAATACCTGCACTTGTTTCACGCTGGCGTAAAGCCGTACTAGTTGATGGGGATTATGTTTGAATGAATGAATGAATGAATAATCTTTATTTTTCAAAGGTAAAGAATTGGGCACGTAGGCCCGTCTTACATTCTGCCCTTCATCACTCCATCTTTCATTCTTCCCACACACTTGATTTAGTACAAAAATACAAATTAAATTAGGAAAAACATATCAAAAGAGTGTAAGATTTAACTGTTACATTCAAGGTAAAAGAGAAGAAGTAATTAACCTAATAAAATAGCACTCACGCACACATACACACGCAGACATATACATAAATAAAAATACATTGTAAATCATCTTCTAACATATGTTTTTTTAACAAACATTAAAATAATTTCTAACAATATCTAACAAGTTGCTTTTCTAACTATGTCATTGAAGTACTTGATGGTTTACGAGCCATGTGTTGAGAGAGTACTGGCTATTTTATGGAGGCATATAATTACAAGCAAGTAAATAATGAAACAGGTTTGAGTTAAAGGATGAAGTATTACCAATGGATTTTAAATTGTAGGGGAGGGTGTTCCAGAGCTGTACTGCAGAGTATGCAAGGCTTTTCTTGTACAGATCAATCCTGTGTTTAGGAAGAAGACAGTTTTTTAAACGCTGGCTATGTTTATTGTTGTACGTAAACAGTGACCACAAGTAAGGCGGAGCATTGTGCGACAGAATTCTGTGAACAAACTTAACTGTGTTAAAAATGATTCTATTTTTGAGGGGTAGAATTTTGAGTTGTTTGTGTTGATCTACAGTCTGTACTGGGTGTTTGTCACAAATAAGATTTAATGCTCGCTTGTGAAGTGAGTGGAGCCTTTTTGTGTTTGAGACTGAGCATCCATCCCAGATTGTGGAACAGTAATCTAAGTGTGTTTGTATGTGTGATATGTAGTATATTTTTCTTGTGTCTTTGTCGATAAAGTGTTTAATCTTGGCTAATTGGTAAACTTTCTGTGCAATCAAATTTGTTAGGTTATGTATGTGAGAATTCCAAGTTAAATGCTGATCAATGATGAGTCCTAGGGTTTTATGTTCATGAACATTTTCTATTGCCTTAGTCCCAGCACAAAGCTGTAGTGAAGTTTTAGTTGCATTTTGCAGTATCTGTCTTGTAGTGATGAGCATGGATTTTGTTTTGTTGGTGTTTATCAACATACCATTTTTATTACTCCATTTAATCAAACTGTTTATATCATTTTGGAGCATTATCTGTAGTTTATTGATGTCATATTCACTATTGTAAACAGTACAGTCGTCAGCAAAAAGATCACATGAAGAGTGCTTTAAATGTAGTGGTAGGTCGTTAATATAGATAGCAAAGAGAAGAGGACCAAGAATGGAGCCTTGAGGAATACCAGTATCAACCACAGACGAGCCAGATATTTTGTTTCTAAAGCAAACTACTTGTTTTCTACCTGAGAGAAAAGATGTAATACATTTTGTTAGGTCAGGGTGTAATCTATAGCCTTCCAGCTTTTTTGCAAGAATTTCATGATCAATCATATCGAAGGCTTTCTTAAAATCAACAAAGACAGCACCACACAATTTGTCATCATTTATATTAGACAGCCAGCTTTCTGTCATTTTAGTTAATGCTGTGTGGCAGGAGTAATTTGGTCTAAAACCTGACTGACTGTCTATTAGTAGATTGTTTTCTTGCATGTGGAGCAGAGTTAACTTTTGTATATGTTTTTCAAGAGGTTTTGATAGTGATGACAGAATGGATATGGGTCTATAGTTTGAGAGGTCACTTGTCTGTCCAGATTTAAAAAGAGAAAAAACTTTGGCAAGTTTAAAAGCGTCAGGGAAATATTTTTTGTCAATACACAAGTTGTATAAGTATGTTAGTGTGTCTGTGATAACTGGTGCAGCGTAGCGTAGTATCTTGTTACTAATGTCATCACATCCTGCTGAGTTAGTGTTCTTTAAGGACCGGATGTAGTTATAAACCTCACCGACTGTGAGGAAAGGAATATTAGTTTGTTTTAGCTTTACACATTTACTGTCGCTGAAAGTTTTCAACACGCTCAGGTCGCAATTAGGGGTCGGTAATGAATATTTTAGAATACTAATTTCTTCCCTAAAATGTTCATTGAAGTTAGTGCAAGTATGTTCACCAATAAGTGTTTGTGGGCCAGTTTGCTTCCTTTTATTTACAAGAGTATTAATCGCTTTCCAGATTGATCAGTTTTGTCTTTCACTAAATTTCTGAAGTAATTTTTCTTTTCCTGCCTAATTAAATACTGCACCTTATTCCTAAGTGAACGATAGCTACTGAAATTTCTGTTTTTGTGAGCTTCATCCCGTTTCCTCATCAGTTGCAGTATATCGGGAGTTATCCACGGAGATTTTGTTACGTGTTTTACTCTCATTTCTTTGATGGGGACATGCTTGTCAAAAAATATTTCGAAATATCTTGATCCAGTATTCGATAGCCTCATCTGGATTTGTTAACTGGAAAACGTACGTAAGAGGCGAAGCTTTTAGATCAGTTAAAAATAATTCCAAGTTAAAGTTTTTAAAGTTCCTATATTTGATGCTGTTATGTTTGTGTTTCGGTATTTTATACCCCTTATGTGACCACGTACAGCAGACCGGGTAGTGATCATTCAGCGACACACGAGGGACAGTACATTCAGTAATGTTTCATGGATCAGCTACATAAATATGATCTATTAGTGTTGATGATGATTCAGGAACTCTAGTAGGTTCGTTAACAATTTGGGAGAAGTTGTAAGATGTTAAAATGTTCTTCCATGTAGGATTTGGCTGATTAAGATCTATATTGAAGTCGCAAAGAATGATTATGTCCTTGAATTTATGAGTTACAGCATCAACCATCATGGTCGCAAAGTGATCATACCACTCGGCTGAAGCATTTGGACTTCGGTATATAAAACTAATTAGAATTGGACTAAGATTTGATATTTTGATTTCTAGCATAATACATTCAACCTCTGATGTTTCCAGGTCTTCTCTCTACAAAATTTAATTGTGTTAGAAATGTAAACGACTAAACCTGTCTCTAGCTTCCTAGTTGGGTCGCGCCTGATCAAATTAAAACCATCTATTCGTATATCATTGTCTGTGTGTTTTTATGTAATCTGCTTTCAGAGAAACCAAAAATATGAAAATGTTGTTGAAGTATATGTGTAACCTCAGGGAGTTTTCCTAACAAATGATAAACATTTAAGTGGCCAACACGTAGGCCATCGTGTCGCAGCCACTCCTCCATTTTCTGAGTCACTATAACAATGTTAGAAATATTTATTTCAGTAAATAAAATAACTAGTCAGACTTCAATCATACAATTATAGGTATACGTTTAAGCTAGTAGAGATAATGAATCTAACTAAGTTTATAATATACTGACAAATAATGGAAAAAAGTACAAAAATCAACAATGCAATGAACGTTTGTAAGTGTAAATTGTAAAAGACTTGATGACAATATTAGCTGTAAGCTAGCACTAAGAAATGTCTGTTCTGCTGTAAGAACTTCTGTGGTTTTTTGTTTTTGTTCAGTTAAATTTATCTACAGAAGTTAAAGAGTGCTGGAAGTTTCAAGCTATCTAGTATCTGTATGTGGGTGTTGAGTGTTGACTGTGTAGTAGGGACATCATATACGCGTGGCTCAGAGCTGCAGGACTAAACTGCATTAGATATTGTAGCTGAAAGTTCCAGGGATAATGATTCGAGGTTCTTGTGTTTGTGTCCTGTACAGTTGTTGTGGTATTCCTAAGTGGTGATTGTGCAGGAGTCTCCATGTTGTTCGCTGTACTAATGTTGGTATAATTTGTTGAGCTTGCCGTGTAGGCAGGGGCGGGAACATGGAATCGTATAGTGGGTCAGTGGATGGAGTGGGCAATGGTAGAGAGGCAGATGGTGATATTTTTGGCAAGGATGCTGCTGCCAGTCTTGTTAATGTGGATGTGGTCCCTGTAAAGGTTTTTTGGGAGCACCTGTGGCTGAAGTAAAAAATGGCGTGTTGTTTATAAAAACTACTGTGTTCTGTAGACAGAATGTTTTTAGTATTTTGTTGTTTATATCCACCATGCGACGTCCAGGACCAGAACAAGGTGGAATGATGGATGAAATGTTGATGGATGTGTTAGGGTATTTTTTCTTGATGGTGGATATCAAGTCCTGTATATCAGAGGGCCGAAGATTCTGGCCGTTCATGCTGTCATTAATGCCAACATGCATGGTCGTTCTCCTCACTCTCTGATCGACATCAAGTCGTCTCAGTGTCTGCGTCAGTTTTATAATACCAGCTCCAGGTACTGGCATGACTGAGACAGTGTCTTCAGAGGTAAGTAACATCCGCTCACCATAGATTCCTTTATGTAAGGAATCTCCGATTATCAAGTGTGTCGTATATTCTTTGATGTTGTTACTGTGTTGTTGTGTATCTTGTTCTTGTTGATGTTTATGAGACCGTGACTGAGGAGTGGATGTCTTGTTTGAGATATCTGTCTGGGTTCTTGGCGCTTTATGATTATATACAATAGGGCTATCTTGTAAAGCTTGAAACCTATTATTTATCTGCACATCAATAGGGTAAGCTAAATTTTCAGGTGCTACCTTTATAGGTGTTGTGGTGCTGGTGTGTTTCTCTTGTGCAGCTCCTTGCTGTGGTGTGTCTTCTTTGTTGATATCTGATGAACTTGTGCATGAATTTACAGCCATATTGTCTGTGTCAGCAGTCACTTCTTGAATATTTGTCAACACTTCCTTGTTGTGTCTGCGTGGCTCACTCTGCCATTCAGATATCATGAGTCTCATTTTAGCATTTTCGTCTCTCAGTGACGTAAGTTCAGCCCTGAGACTGTCATTCTCCAGCTTGAATGAGTGCTTAATCTCCGCTGCCATGTCAGTAATAAGGTTTATGACGAGGTCTTTGACTACCTGAAGTATGTTCTGGCTACATAATGTAGCTAAGTTTTCCTCGACAACTGTAGGCTGCTGAGATACATGCGGTGAATCAGCCACACTGGATGTAGAGAACTCAGGCGCTGGAGCTTCACTGTCGTCTCGGTTTTCCACATCAGCTAAACTGTTGCTGGTGGAGTGTTCAGGCATTGTTTGAACGTCAGTGGGTTCAGCTGAGGTGCTTGCCTGATCTGACAGGGCTTTGTCAGTAAGATCAGCACTGGGGCAGTTGGTGAATTGTTCTTGCATGTCGGTGGTGGTAGCGCCTTGATTGATATCAGTGGCGACAGTATCGTGTCCGTCACTGGTGGTGATGGCCGGTCTGTCACTCATGGCAACAGATGATAGAGATGGCTTCACTGTAGCTGACAGTCGCAGGAAAGGTTTTAAAGCTTCATCCTGAATACGACTGAAGTCATCTGTCAACCAAGCGTCGACATCATGAGCACCGCCTTGAACCAATATTTTATTTCTTGTATGGTACAGGTGGATAGTTACAAGTGGTGTTTTTATAAAGTCCTCCACATTTGCACCATTTTTATCTGCCCTCTCTTCCGTGTGGTCGTGATAGTACTCCCTGAACACTTTTTTCACACACTCATAATCGAGTGTGTTGTTGAAAAGAACGACCAAGCCTTGTCCCTCGTTGGTCCTTGTTATTGTTAGGCCGGGGACTTTGTCGCACCCACGGAGCTTGGTATTTACCACTTTTCTTTTGTTCAGGGAGTAATTCTTTACAGCCGCCGGCAGCAGTCCATCCCGTCTTCTTGTCTGGCTAGCTTCTTCTACATCATCTTCTACATCATCGTCTCTACTACAAGATAACATTGTCAGCTTATGATGCAATAAATTATGCCAACCATTGTAGTCACGCCTGGCCACACGATGACCTAGTTACAATGAGCCGCGTGGTCACAGGCTAGGCCAGTATTGGACAAAGAGCTTATATATGTTATATATACTGTTCTAACATTTTGATAAATATTTAACAAACTACATGGAGTTTTTAAATTTCACATATTTCACCACAAGTACAAACACAAGTGAATTCCAATGGTATCCATTTCACATCACAATCTTATAAAATGACACTGGTAAAAATCCAAATGTAGGAGCTAAAATAAACACGTCCGATCACATTAGACAGAACTTCAAGAAAAAGGTTGAATAATAGAGATGTTTACATAACATATCCATGTATATTTTATGTAAATTTCACGCTTTTTAAGTAAACAGCTCCTGCGAAAGACGATGTGGTGCATTACTTTCTCTCTCTCTCTCTCTCTCTCTCTCGCTATATATATATATATATATATATATATATATATATAGAGAGAGAGAGAGAGAAAGAGAGAGATATTACAACCAACAGACAGGCAGTAGATAAAAACAGACTGTAGACATATACGTGATGGGAGACTTTGAAGTCACCATATCAAGCATGCAAATGGAAATTGAAGCTGTGTAGGTGGTAATGGAATGCCTTGTTGCCCACGATGTAGTTCTGAAAGCCCTGCTGTCTACCACATAACATGATATGTTAGAGTAATTCTTCAACATAACAAGGGAGAGCCACAGTTTCTGCCCTTCACTGTCTGGCGTTTCCGTTGATACCACGTCTAAAATATAAGCCACATTTTGTTCCCAGCGACTGGCATTCTTTTTCAAAAACTGAAAGAACACTCGAAAGGTAGACATTTCTCTTGGGATATAATTTGAAGTCAGATCTATTCGTGTGAATGTGGAAACAACATTATATTGTTTTTAGTGATGTGGTCCACAAACAAGTTTTATGTTGGCAAAAAAATGTATCGGAAACTGAAGGAGACTTTTGAAAAGTAATTATATGATATTACAGGCAAAGAATAAAACTGTTTTTGTTTTCTTTCTATGAGTTATATCAGACCTTTTACAAAGAAACTGTGCTAAAATGTTTCAGATTTTCCAAACTATTAAACTTCAGTTTTGATTCTGAAGGAAGGGCTAGTGTTACAGATGACAGATTCTATTTTTTATTCTCTACATTAAAGATTAGAGGAAAGTCACTAATCATTCGTTTCTCGTGCTAATATTTGTAGGTTCGCCTTTGGTTCACTGCACTGCAATTCATTCAACAGTAAAATGGAATTGCTATCTGGTGCTTTCTTGAAAGACAGACAGCCAGCCATGAGCGAAACTGAATTTATCACAATCTAAAGTGCTGACATTTAAATGCAGACATTTGTGGGCACATTCATTTATCTGTGACAGTGGCACAACACAGAGCTTCTTTACATGGATGTGTAATTTTATAATGAAGTACCAAACTGAGATCTGAAGGAAAATAACGCATATGTTTTAGATTCTTTCTTTGTGCAACATTCACATTTGACAGAATATCGTGCATGATCTTTACGTGCAGTGAGTACTGACAACAACAAAGTCTACAGACCACTTCAACTATGTCCTTTAATGATTAACTGTAAGTTTCAATATAAATCTGGAGTGAGTCCAAAATATATATAACAATGTGAGTTCACAACGTTACATAAGTCTTAATGGGGCTCTTATACCACACAAGAACTGTTCTTGGAGTATCATCTCCTCCACATAATCGACCGAGTTCTAACAACGCTGATCTTCAAGCCTTGTAAAGCTCAGTTACTGCAGGATTATCACCCCATCACTGAAGATCACACAATCAGAAGTAAAACACATTCTGTCCTGTCAGGCTGTTGTGAAAGATGTATAATATTTTGGTCACGTACGCGGTTCAATGACTAATCTTGTTACGGTGGGCCAAGGCTGTAAGTCTCATGTGTCACTATGACCGTCCGCGATATGACTGTCCTTGCTGAGTCTAACAATATTTTGTGTCTAATTTCTGGTCTCTGATCTCATATATCAAAGTATATATTACCTCCTCGCTGAGTCTAAGTAATATTTGGTCTCTAATTTCTGATCTCTGATCTCATATATCAAAGTAGATATTACCTTCCTCGCTGAGTCTAGCAATATTTAGTCTCTAATTTCTGATCTCTGATCTCATATATCAAAGTAGATATTACCTTCCTCGCTGAGTCTAAGTAATATTTGGTCTCTAATTTCTGGTCTGTGTTGTCTGTCTTGTTTACTTTACTGGCGTCTAGCAATGTTTTGATTTCCATTCTGAGCACGGAACTTTCGTGTCTGACACGCTCTACCAGCTAATTAAGTCTTTGCTGCTTTTATAATCTCCAGGTTTACGAATATCGTCTTGACCTAGGAAATTCTTATCTCGACCTGATTTGCTAAGTTAATCTGTACTTTATCTGGTATCTTTAATTTCTTCAAGTCAGTAAACAATCCCCCCCACGCCCTCTCTCTCATCCCACCCCCCCCCCCCCCAGTGTTCACATTATCAATTCCTTTTAATACATGGAAAAGGGAAAAAACCTCAAACAAACATTAAAACTTTACATAAACTTCCTGCATTCAAAACTACAAACATAACGTTCGGTTTTGGATAAACGTTTCTCAGATATGGAGACGTAAGCTGGCATACAGCATTCAGGGCAGGTTTTGGTATTTCACAAAGCAGAAAGATACGTTATGTGGGCATGTTCTCAAGCATTCATAGCAAACACTACAGATATAACTTTACCAGGGAAATATGTCATCACAGCAAACACTACAGATATAACTTTACCAGGGAAATATGTCATCACAGCAAACACTACAGATATAACTTTACCAGGGAAATATGTCATCACAGCATATACATAATGACAAGCACGGTGAGGAAAGTTCCGGGACTTCTTACTCAGTTTGAAAATGAAACTAACAGAAAAGTTCCAGGACTTCTTACTTAGTTTGAAAATGAAACTAACAAAAATGTTCTAGGACTTCTTACTTAGTTTGAAAATGAAACTAACAGAAAAGTTCTAGGACTTCTTATTCAGTTTGAAAATGAAATAACCAAATGCAAAAGAGTTTTGATGAAGCCGTAAATTACTCTAGTTCGCAATTTACAAAATATTTGTATTCGTTTTTCTGTCTTTCTCCCTATCTTTGTTACAATAAAATCAGTGAGAAACAATTGTGCAAAGGAAAGAAACAACGAGGAAAAACTGGTTCATTATAATTTAAAGGAAAGAAAAACAGTCATTGAACAATATTGTTGTTACTTGGGCACCAGATTTTTCCAAAGTTTCTAATTCTTTGACAGGTATTTTGTCAGCTCATGTGGCTATCTCCCTCCTTTCTTAAGTTTAATTGTATCAAAGACTTCCTTGTATTGCTGGTCCATCACAGTTGTTTATATCTGACATTAGGTCTGGTCTTTCTCCTCCAGACAGTTCATAGAAATGTCTTCTTTTCATCTCTTTTTTGAATGTCCTCCTTCCTATTATCGTTCTGAAATTTTTTTTACTCTAAGCTACCTCTGTTATATTCTGGTTTTTTTTTTCCCTAATTGTTAGAATAATAGTAATAACAGCAACAACAACAGCATCAACAATAATAGAGATTTACATGACAAGAAAGGTCCCACAGATCTAAGTGGTTAATAAACTCATTTCTCAGGGTAAAATTCGCGGTTCGGCCACCACAGGTGGTGCACGTGTCAAACCACATCCAGAAGCAATTACCTGGCGGTCTCTGAAGCTGGAGAAGATGATGATGACGGTCACGTGACAGTGGCCACCTCACCCTGCAATGTGTCGGCAAGCCAGGTAAAACAGCCACAAACACAGTATTCTCTACATGTCTTAAGGACACAGTACACTTGTACCTTAGTTTATGGCGTGTGTTAAACCTGTTGTTAGAACTCAGAGACTCACATAAAATTTTGTACGATATCACAACACAATATGCATGATCTTCATATGTGGGCATATAATATGTAACAAAATACCAGCTGTAACAAAATATTAACTGTAACAACAGCAGATAGTTATCCTATAACGACAATAACACAGTTTCCAACGGTTACATATAACAATGTAAGTTTAAAATATGTTTTGCTAATTTCAAGGAAAGAAATAATTTTCTTATTACTATTTGTCATGAATTTTTTCTTCATTTTCTTTCATGTCTGTGATGAAGTTCTTCATCAGCTGCGACAGAAGTTAGAGAGCTTCTTTTCTACTAGTCCACTGACAGCCAAATACAGCGGCACGTCTCACACTACAACCCGATATTCTCTGTCTGTGCGGCCCAACATTCCTTTCTTACTACCTCACTTCTATAGCTCGGTTGAAGTAAACAGGGTAATTTATTTTTAAAATGTTCTTTATATGTCCCGTAAACAGTCACACTAATAGTTTCATATATAAGTTAAGAGATATCCGCATATAAAGTGTATTCTTTTTTCTATCCCTGCTCAGATTTATATCAATTTAGATGGGTTTTCTATCTTACTATCTTTATTTTTCCTTTTTAATAAACGTGATTTTTATAATTATGTACTGGAAGTTTTTAGTGCTAGAAACAGTGTAAGACATCTCTCACTACTGTCTAAAAAATGAGTGTAAGACTTCTCTCAATACTGTCTAAAAAAAATAAGTGTAAGACTTCTTTTACTGTTGTCTAAAAACTTAGTGTAAGACTTCTTTCACTACTGTCTAAAAAATTCTTAGTGTAAGACTTTTGTCACTACTGTCTAAAAAATTCTTAGTGTAAGACTTCTGTCAATACTGTCTAAAAAAATCTCAGTGTAAGACTTCTGTCAATACTGTCTAAAAAAATCTTATTGTAAGACTTCTGCTACTACTGTCTAAAAAAATTCTTAGTGTAAGACTTCTGTCAATACTGTCTAAAAAATCTTAGTGTAAGACTTCTGTCAATACTGTCTAAAAAAAAATCTTGGTGTAAGACTTCTACTGTTTAAAAAAATCTTAGTATAAGACGTCTGTCACTACTGTCTAAAAAAATCTTAGTGTAAGACTTCTGTCAATACTGTCTAAAAAAATCTTAGTATAAGACGTCTGTCACTACTGTCTAAAAAAATCTTAGTGTAAGACTTCTGCCACTACTGTCTAAAAAAATCTTAGTGTAAGACTTCTGCCACTACTGTCTAAAAAAATCTTAGTGTAAGACTTCTGCCACTACTGTCTAAAAAAATCTTAGTGTAAGATTTCTGCCACTACTGTCTAAAAAAATCTTAGTGTAAGACTTCTGCCACTACTGTCTAAAAAAATCTTAGTGTAAGACTTCTGCCACTACTGTCTAAAAAAATCTTAGTGTAAGACTTCTGCCACTACTGTCTAAAAAAACTATGTTCAGAAAGTAAGTGATGGATTTTTAAAACATATAATTTTAAAATGTGCGCTCTTTGTCTTCTTCTTATTCGTTCGCTTCTACCACCAAGACCTCCCTATGATGCTACTGAATTTACACCCGTGGTCCCCCGTGTGGTCCCCAAAAAGGACCACACAAGATCCCCGAGAGAACCACAAGAGGTTCGGAGTATCACAGGGCTTGACCCTGTATTCTTGGTGGGTCTCAGAAGCGGGATTGCGTGACACAGTGGTTTTCGTTGCACCAGTTTAATCTAGAGTTAGATTTTATCACCGGAAAACCTCAACGTGTTTGAATATCAGTATATCCCCGCTGGGTGAGATATGGTTGCCCATCCAGCCTAGAGTTGGACTTTCTCACAGGAAAACCTCGACGTTTTTTTGAGATACCCGTGTATCACAGCCTGGTGAGAGGTGATTGCCCATCCAGTCCATCGTTGGACTTTCTCACCGGAAAACCTCAGCGTGATTTGGATACGCATACATCCCCGCCGGGTGAGAAGTGGTTGCCTCTCTTAGACTGCTCTGGTCCAGTGTCTCCGACTTCAGCATTTTGTGGTCGTGGCCGCTACCCTTCCTAGTTGTGACCAGGATAGAGCTTTTGTCCAGAGGACGAATCCTCTCCACTAATGACTTCCACCCCTTGTGGTGAGTCGGTTTAGGCATATTGTCCCAGTATGGACGTGTTTGGGACGTGACAAACCGCTAGAGCAGAGGTACCGTGGCATGTGTAGCCATCAAGTTTCACCCCTAGTGTAAGCCGGTTTAGGCATATTTCACCAGTATGGGTGTATGCCGGACCTGGCCGGCCTCTAGAGCAGAGGTGCCGTGGTTTGAGTAGCTCTCGCCACGATACTAATGGACATACCGATTAAGCTTCACTTTATCGTTTCCGTCACCATTTCACACCGACGCCACACAGCAATCCTAATTGTTTTTTCCGCATTTCCTTCCTTGGCCGTAAGGAGCTTCACTTCACGCGCGGCATCCGAAGAATCTCACCAGCAGTGTCTTAACCTCTGGTTTAAGCCGGTTCAGGCATTTCGCCCGATATGAGTGCACTTAAGCCGACCCCCAGACCAGAGATGCCGGGATTTGACTACTGTTTACTTCCCTTATTCCTTTCTTTCACCTTTTCCACAGTGATGCCGCACGGCAACCCCATTTACACCTTTCTTCACTGGCCGGGAGGAGCCCCACTCCACGCACGGCAGTTGAAGAATCTCGCCAGCAGCGGTAGATGAGCTACCAAACATGACTCTCATCTACCCGAATCGTCTGGTTTTAGGCGCCAGATATTCGCCTTCGCCCCTTCTCCTGTCAGTTTAAACAGTTCTGCCACGAGTAGGCCAGGAGCTGGACCTGACTGTCAGAGGCTATTTGAGACGCACGTCATTGGAGTGGAGAGCGTATCCTCCACCCCACCTCCTGCATTTAACAGTCCTTACAACCCGCGCTCTTTGTAAGTTTATTTCTTTTCTCTAATAATTATATGTTTGGTTTTTACTCTGTTAAGAAAAATATTCTGGGTTTCATAGGAGTTTTCTGAAAACTGAGCGTTCGATTCTCTCGTATAAAATATTTACGTTTCTGACTATCTCATATAAAATATTTTCTTGTCTGCCTCTCTCATATAAAATATGTATATGTCTCACCTTCTCATATAATATATTTACGTGTCTAACTCTTTCATATAAAATATTTACGTGTCTGCCTCTCTCATATAAAATATGTATGTGTCTCACTTTCTCATATAAAATATTTACGTGTCTAACTCTTTCGTATAAATATTTACGTGTCTAACTCTTTCGTATAAAATATTTACGTGTCTAACTCTTTCGTATAAAATATTTACGTGTCTAACTCTTTCGTATAAAATATTTACGTGTCTAACTCTTTCGTATAAAATATTTACGTGTCTGACTATCTCATATAAGAAGGTTACAATCGGCAATACTGTTCCCAAACATTCTATCTATCTATCTATCTATCTATCTATCTATCTATCTATCTATCTATCTATCTATCTATCTATCTATCTATCTATCTATCTATCTATCTATCTATCTGCCTGCATGTCTGTTTGTCTATCTATCGTGCGCCTAGTAGCAGCTTTGTTATACAGATGGAGAAAAAAGAAATAAACTTAACATGAAAGCTTTACATAAATATTACAAACTACAACATTACGTTTAGTTTTAAACAGACTCTTCTCAGATATGGCTACATAAGCTGGCACACAGCATTCAGGGCAGGTTTTAGTATTTTATGTGGACATGTTGCTCAATTATTCATAGCAAACGCTACAGATGTAAATGTCTGAGTCCTTCACAGACTGACGGGATCATCAAAACTGACAGCCTTGGTTGTGGCAGCACGATAAAACAAATGATGAGCACGTGGATGTTCTAACAAGAAACATTTCATTGAATAAACCAGGGAGACAGGCTGTGAATCTAGTCAGCATCGTCCTTAAACGTGCTGTGAGAAAGTTGTGTAGCAAGATTCTCTGTGTTAACGTGTACGACATAAGTGCTGCCATTATACACGCCAGTAGATGGCTTCCACGAAGTCTCACAGCAGAACACAGATTTCGAAGGAAAACAATGTCTTCTGAATTGTTGGAGCGTTTTCACTCTGAACGAGGGGTCTTTCTTTCCCAGATAGTTCCAGGTGATGAAGCCTGGTGCACTACTTCTGTCAGAGACGAAAAGTCATTCACTTGAGTGGCATCATCCTCAATCATCGAGACAGAAGATATTCATGACAACTCCCTCAGCCGGAAAATTCATAATGACTGTATTTTGTGACATTGATAGAGTCATTCTTATGGATCTGGTGGCAAAAGGTGAGACCATCAATTCAGAGGCGTACACCACGACCTTGAAAATACTAAAGAAGTGCCTCCACCAAGTCTGGTCTCACAAGAATACACGATACATTTTGTTGCAGGGAGACAATGTGCTCCCTCACACATGGTCTGAGAATCCTTGAAGAAATCATCACACTGGGGTAGACGGTGCCGGCCACAGTAAAGTCCAGATCTGTCACCTTCAGACATTTATCTTTTGGGGCTCCTTAAATTTGCTATCTGAGGGACAAGGTTTGGAGAAGATGAGAGAGTGATTCATGCAGTGAAGACATGGCTACTATGACAGCATCAGGAAATAAAGAGGCTAGGTAATCTCAGACTTTTCATCAGAAAGAACAGAGAAGAGACAGGGTAGATGGGGTCCCAGGTCTAAGATGTGAGTTTCCTTACAGTTTAATATTACAGTGATCAGCTGACTTGTGTCTAATTAAACATGTTGTAAGAAATAATAAAGTTGTCGGAATGAACATTCCTGGCGTGAACTGAGTCATCTTTGCTGGACAGTTGATGTTCTTCGTTACGGGTTGTCGCAGGGTTTGTCACACGCCTAGTACAGCCACACCCACATCCACCCACACACACAGACACAGACACACACACACACACACAAGAACGTGCTTGCGCCGCCACAAATTAGTACCAGATGACCAGGATAAACAGGGTCAGTTAAACTGATAGTACCATTATAGTTAAACTGATAGTACCATTATAATTACTATGAACTGGCGTACTTGCCTGCAATCGAGGCATCGCTCGTTACTGAAGGTTCCTGAGGAATGATTTGATCCATACAATGGCTGATGCCATTATAACATTGAAGATTGTGAATAATATATTATTGAAAAGTTCCTTATTATAGAATCTTACAGGTGCTCTTTGATTAACACATCAGAGGTTTCACAAAATATTACCATTTCAACAAATAAAAATCCGATGAAAAGTTCACTGTATTATTTAATTCTGACAATTTAGGTATCAGATATATTGTCGACAACATTACTTGGATTGAAACACTTAATCGTTTGTTCACAATATCAAACTCTATCATATTCTACATGCAACATTTCTCAATGTTCTCAACATCAGAATACTCTACACTTGATACGAGAACATTTCCTAACTCCGTATTATATCAGGTGTGAACACGTGGTCAACTAGTTTCTCGTATAAAATCTCTGTACTCGAAGTTTCAAAAGTGTCAGTTCTTCTTATTCACTTGAATCACAAGAAAACCATCTTCCGTCTAACACTACTTCTGATCTTATACCGTCTCGTCCTCTTTCTTCTCTTGTCTGTCTTCTGATTTCTTCTGATGGTCTTCCTTTGCTGGCTCTCAATCGCAGTGTACTAACGAGCAAAGTCTACTTGCCTTTTCTCTGGACTCTGTTCTTATCTCTCATCTGATGGCTTCTCGGCTCTTCTGGTCGGACCTTCTTTCTTCACTCTTGACTGTCCACGTGCACTGACCATCCTTCTTGTAGTTCTGGTCAGTCGCTACTTGCCGGACCGACGGTGTTCTGACAATCTCCCTCCTCTGTCTCCTCTCTCCTGTACTTCAGTACTTCTTCGTCCTAAATAGAGCCCATGTTCCCATAACTGTCCGTCATTCAAACTGCCCCATGACTTATCTCTCGTAATTCAATTGTCCAATAGGCCACGCCTCTAAATATTTAATTGGTCAGCTGGCCGAGTTGGTCACTCCTTTATTTAAAAACTGTGTGCAATCGCGTCACAATGCGTGTCAGATTTTATTGTGTCCTCGCTTTTCGTTGTGTCTGCCCTCTCTATCTGTCTTTTCTATTGTTTACACGTGTCCACGTCCAGTCACTGTGTTGTTATCACTGGACCATCCTACTTTCTGGCGCTCTTCCTTCGTATCACCTAAACCTCAGTGTCACTGAGTCTCTTCTTTTTCTATTCACTGTTTCCACTGTTTACTTTTGTCTGCATCTTGTTTTAGCGTCATGGAAGTTCTATACCTTTTTTTTTTCCTTTCCTCTCCACTTTTCTCTTATTGTTTTCTTTTACATTATCTTCATTTATTTCAGTCTTTTTATATACCATACATGTATAGGTATCTCTTGTCACCATATTTACAGTACTGGTTTCTTCATGTTTGCTTATATAATAAGATTGCGTAGCTACGTCATTTAACACGATCCTCTCTGTTTCTACACTAATATCATCTGTTTCAGTGGGTACAGCTGATGTGGCTACACTCTTCGTCTGTATCAAATATTTTTCATCCATTGGAGTACCTATATCAGCTGTATTTGTAACTTTTCTAAATAATTTCATAGCTGTACTTGCATCTTTCCTGCCTAATTCTGTATTTGTACTAGTGCTACTGTCTTTTACTAATGTTATATTGATGTTGGTTTGTTTATCTTTTCTACTGCAGGATCCCTGCGTGGCTACCTCCTTTGTCTCATTTTTATGTCTTTGTCTGTCTTTGTCTGATTTCCTACTAACTGTAGCATTTATTTCTTTCCTCTCAGTCCTAACCAACCGTTCAGTGTTGTGTGTTATAAATCTGCTGTTATTTCCTTTAAAAGAATTGTGCTAGTAGTTTTCTCTATACCTTGTGTCGTTGTAGGCTGTTTGTCTGTTTTGATAACTCATGTCTGTATAGTATCCCTGGTCTTCCATCTCTCTCATTTCTATAACAAGAGTTCTGTGTCTGTCTAAAGTCTGGTCTAGGATAAACATTGTAATGTGTTCTCATATTTCTTTTCTGTCTCAACTCTCTACCTGACCTAGCTTCTTCTCTCCTCAGACATCTGATCTCCAATATTAATATATCTATTTCAGGTGTTTATGCAATCTGTTGTGTCATCTTCTCTAACATTCTCTCTGAAAAATATCTGTATTATTCTTCCACTATGAAATAATCAGTGATTCCTCGTCGTCATCATCAGCATCATCAGGTGCCGTGCCGACTGGCGTTGGCTATTATGCTTCTCCAGAGTACCCGATCCTTCATGCAGGCCATCAGTTCAGTTGGTGATCTCCTCTCACACCATCCCATCAGACTGTCCAGTATCATTTCTCTTGGTCTTCCTCTTGATCTTCTTCCTTCTATTTTTCCTGTTGTTATAATATTTTCAATGCCCCCTCTTCTCATTACATGTCCTATAAAAGTACATTGTCTCTCTCTTATCTTTCTGACAAGGTTTTTTTGTCTCTCCAGCTCTTCTCATACATTCTTCATTAGTTATTTTTGCTGTCCAGGGGATTCGCAACATTCTTCTAATAAACCACATTTCTGCTGCTTCCAATGATTTTTGTGCAGACTTGCCTATTGTTCATGACTCACTTCCATATAACAAGATAGGTTCAATATAGCATTTTAGGACTCGTTTTCTAACATTCATTGATAAAGATGTGTTAGCTAATATGTTTCTTATTCTCTGAAATGCAGTCTTTTCTTGGCCTATTCTGTTCCTAATTTCTGTTTTGCATTTCCCATCTGAAGTTATTACTGCTCCAAGGTATTTGAATTTCTGCACTTGCTTTAGAATGGTTCCGTTTAATTTTATACTGCATGCTGGTGGATTCTGTTCCTTAGATATAACCATAGTCTCTGTCTTTTTGATGTTCAAAGTAAGGCCTTTCTGTTCACTTTCTTTGGCCACTTTATCCAAGAGATTTTGCAGGTCTTGTTGGTTCTCAGCTATCAGTACTGTGTCGTCAGCATACCGAAGGTTGTTAATATTGTATCTTCCAATTTTTATGCCTGATTCTGTGATGATTGTTCTTAGAATATTCTCGCTGTATAGAGAAAAAAGGTCTGGAGATAGTACACATCCTTGTCGCACCCCTTGTTTTATAGGTTGGTATTTTCCAATTCTATTTTTAACTCGAACTGCTGCTTCTTGCTGCCAGTATAGATTCCTCGTAAAAACACTAATTAAGAACATAAATCAACAATATACACTGTAAATACAACAACAGTCAAAGTAATAAAACTTTACTGCCTCTTGTTCTTGACCGAATACATTGTCTCTCCGTCGTTATGTTGTCGCTCTTTGCGAATGTCTAAATAATGTTCTCTGTATACCACCATCATTAAAGAGACAATTGTTCTTTGCTTAATCACATCAGTTCATTCTAGTACGTGACAGTCTGTACTTCGTGTTATCCTCTCCTCGTTGATTTCGTTGTTAATATTGATAAAGTCTGAGTTCTTAATACTACCAGTGTTAGAAAGATAACATGTTCTATGTCTGTGTAAATCACAAAATGTTTGGTTATAACATCAGCACGTGATCGTTAGTACTTCACATTCTGGCCGCTGACATACCTCGAAAGTCTCCTCCCAAATATCAGTAAAAAGTCACCGGCGCAAGTATAATATTGACGAATTGCGGTAGTGTTCTTCTGTCTTGTAATTCTTCTTATTAATATGCTTTGTAATCCTGCCACCTTTATCGATGATATTGCTGAATATTTCTGAGGATATCTTCACACACACAATCTGATCACTGTTGTTTAGATTAGGTTTCACAAACACTACCACTTCACTAATCAGAGGATGTCCGATGAAATGTTCCTCCATTATTTAATTCTTACAAATAAGCTCAAGATGTATAGTTGATAACACCACATGAATTGAATCACATAATCATTTGTTCACAATATCAAACTCTATCATATTCGACATACATCATTTCGGCAATGTCCTCAACTTCACAATATTCTACATATGATACAAGAACAATTCTAAACTCTGTATTATATTCCATCTGCAACACGTGGTCAGCTAGTTTCTCGTCTAAAATCTCTGTACTCGAAGTTTCAAAAGTGTCAGTTCTTCTAAATCACTTGAATCACTTGAAAAACATCTTCAATCTGTCCTAGAACTACGTCTTCAAAACTGCTTTTCCTGAGTATCTATTGCTCTAGGTGTCCACCTGTCATTACCTACGTCTTATTTCTCTCTCTCATGTCTTCTCTGGTGTGTGTTCTCTTTCTGCTGTTCTTCTCTGTCTATCCTTCACTTGTCTGGACCGCTCTTTATTCACTGACCGTCCTTGTTCCTCCGTCTTCAGGCCTCGTCCTCCGTCTCCTCTCCTCTACTTCTTTCTTCCTTCTTCGTTTTCCTGTCTTTCCCCTCACCCTTTTATCTTCAAGTCCAGCTTGACGGATTAACCAATAAGTATTTTGGCTCCACCCTTCAGATGTCCCCTGGTTCCCGTGAGCCCATGTTCCCATGATTGTCCGTCATTCAAACTGCCCCATGACTTATCTCTCGTAAGTCAATTTTCCAACAGCCCACGCCTCTAAATATTTAATTGGTCAGCTGGCCGAGTTAGTCACTCCTTTATTTAAAAACCGTGAGGAATAGAGTCATAAAAGAATCCTAATGCGTGTCACCTAATAAGTGTCATGCGAGTCAGTCTCGTATATACAGTTGTTATTTACCTAAATCATTATCTTCCTATTTCATGTCAGATGTTTTATTGGACCTCGCTTTTCATTGTGTCTGCCTTTTCTATTCGTCTTTTCTATTGTTTACACGTGTCAACGTCCGGTTGTTATCACTGGATCATCCTACTTTCTAACGTCCCTCCTTTGTATTTACCAAATCTCAGCGTCACTGAGTCTCGTCTTTTTCTATTCACTGTTTCCACTGTTTACTTTTGTCCGCATCTTTTTCTAGCGTAATGGAAATTCTGTACCTTTCTATTCCTTTCCTCTCCATTTTTCTCTATCGCTATTCGGTGTTACTATTTTTTACAGTATATTTTCATAATCATATTCATTAATAATAATAATGATAACAACAATATTCCTTACTTACAAGGCCATGCTACAAACCTCCCCTTGTTTTATATTGTTAACATTATGACTACAAACAAAAATAGCAAAGTGCCTTGTAAGTAATAAGCTACCAAAATATGTTTCCATCTGAAAAACAAATTCAAAATAATTCACTTTGCAGTCACTTCCCCTTGTTTTTAGTCAGCATGATAACCGTCAGCCATATCGACTTTTTTGTCTAAATTCATGGTAATTAAATTCTCTCAATAGTTCGTAATCATCATAGAAAAAACATGTAAGATAATATTTATATCTTGTTAAAAATATGACCATAAAACATTAATTCGTTTTCCTTCTTTTGATGATACATATTCTGTATCAAAGTGTCTTCACATGCACACTCCAGAAAAAGAAAAAAAATATGCATTCTTTCAAACGATAAAGAATAATGTCATAAAATTTGAGGCCCAATCTCAAAACAAATCACTTCATTGACCTTGTTATGAATTTACATTGGCTAACTTCCCGATTCTGATCTTCAGTGGCAACAAAAGAATATATCACACATTTTCCATAACACATACTCAGTGTGAAAAATGTGATTTACTGGCTTCTTGAAAACCATAATACTCACATCATACTCTTAACGAAATTCTTCCACTGACACCATTTAGTCTACCCCCAAGTACCTATCTATCCATGATAATTCTTGGGTCTCCATGTCAATCGTTGCTAGTGCTGAGGATGCCCTCATATTGTTACTCCCAATACAACTTCGTGGTTACACTAAATGATATGGACGTCCTGAACATCTCGGTGATCATCTTCAATGGTAACAATGGATATAACACACACCTTTCATAACATGTACTCAAAGTGAAAAATGTAATATACCGCCTCCTTGAAAATCATACTATCATCATACTCTCAACGGATTTTCTTCCACTGACTGATATTATTTCTCCCCCAAGTCTTCAATTATCCATGAAAATTCTGGAGTCTCCATCCCTCTATGCCAATCTTTTTTCCTAGTGCTGAGGATGCCCTCATATTGTTACTCCCAATACAACCTTGTCGGTTACACTAACCAATATGGCAAAACCCAAGTTTTCCTCTCTAATGTATCTGTTTTACGCCAGAGTTTGTCTCAGTATCGCAAAATACTGGAAACATGTAATTCATCATCATCTTTATCATCGTCATCATCGAGAAAAAAAAATCTAATATGTGATATAACACTGACATTCACAGTTTTAGGACAATACAATAATAGCAATAAAAAAATTACATCATCAATGCCAACTCCATTATGGATGTATATCATGAGCACCAACAATTTATGTCACCTTAACCTTAGGTGAATCTGTAACACATTATGTATTCTAACAATCTTGAATACTGGAACCTTAAAATAACCTCATTAATATTTCATCATTAGCGCCTTCAATTTCGTCTCATTCCTCTACCTCTGTATTTACTTTCTTTGTTTTTTGTAGTGTAATTATTTAATTTCTCATCGACACTTTCATCATTAACAACTATCTTATCCTGACCTGAAATATGGTTTGATTTTCCATGCTGATAAAACAAATGTCCCTCCTCATCATAACCAAAACCTTCTAGTGGCAAACGTTTATAATTTTCTGGAATATTTGGATTTGCAAGGATTGTCTCCCGAGTTATCGGAGGTCTACTGATACTAGCAATAATCTTTGCTGTTTCACTTGACTGTTGCTTAATCTGAGTTTCATAGCAATTAGGCGTTTTATTTGACCTAATCTTCGCAAGTTCTGCGTCTACATCACATTCACCCTTTATTAATGCTGCCCTTATCTCTGCTGCTGTTATAGTCCATCCTACTGTTTCCTTACCATTATCTTTTTCTTGTTCTTTATTTGACGTTATGTGAACGCTGCCTACTAGTTTGTTATCATTTGAAACTGTATTTTCTCTCTCACCATATTTTGCTTTACATTTCTCTTCTATAAAATCATAATTGTATGTGAGATCTGCCTTACGGTGAACGTTATTAATCTGCACAAACATTTCTGATGTGGACTGAGGAGGTGTATTAGAATTCCACAATTTCTCCATTGTTCTATCTATTTCTTTATTGTCAAGAACAATAAATCCTTTTGATGTTGTCTTTCTGATTTTCTCTACCTTTTCTGAGCACTTTATTGATTTTTGTCTTTATGTGTTTATTATTGTGTCGTTACATCATATTTAGGTTCCTTACTGCCTGTATCTATGAACTAGTATTAGGTTGATGTTTCCATTGTGACCATCTGCTTAACACCGGATCATGTTCAATGAGATCCTTCAATGCATCCTCTATGTATATCTGTCCATGTTTGTTATCTAATGCGGGATAGCCCACGCGTAGATCATTAATTATTTCATTCTTCATCGTGTGTGATTGTGACCTACTGGCATAATTTGGGACATCTTTCATAAAAGTTTTAAGTTCATCTTCATCCGGAATATCATCATAACTTGATGTCAGTCTTTCATCATTCATGTTAATATTTACAGCACATATTGTGCTTTCTGAACTACTTGTACTATCAATTTTTCTCTGACAGTTATTACATTCTTTTACGTTATCTTCTTTTATTTCAATCTTGGCTTCACAATATCAAACTCTATCATATTCTTCATGCAGCATTTCTCAATGTTCTCAACTTCAGAATACTCTATACTTGATACGAGAACATTTCATAACTCCGTATTATATCAGGTGTGAACACATTATCAAATAGTTTCTCGTCTAAAATCACTGTACTCGAAGTTTCAAAAGTGTCAGTTCTTCTTAATCACTTGAATCACTTTAAAACTCCG